>VSMD01084217.1:0-32082 GCA_008750895.1 Mirza zaza
GATCCCGGTCGGAGCGTAGCCGAACCTAGGGGAGCCGAGAGGAGAACCAGCGTGGACCCCCGGACAGCCCGGCCTCCTGGGACCGCCGGAGCCGAGCTTCCCCGGGGCGCAAACGAGAAAGGCCGGGAGCGAGCGGATTCGGAGTTGCGGGGTGGGCGGGGAGGCTGCTGTCCTTGGTGCTGAGCCGGCTCCCGCAGCCGGCTGGGAGAGCGCCGAGCCGCGGCTCGCTCCCCCGGATTGGGGCGCTCTGCCGGGGAAGCTTCCAGCAGAAACCCCCGCCCGCTCCGAAGCCCGCAGAGCCTCCCAGGCACGGGAGCGTGGTCCTCCTTTCACTCAGAAAGTCGCCCCCTTGGGGCAGTTCGTCCCAAAGGGTTTCCTCGAAAGAATCTGAGAGGGCGCAGTCCTTGACTGAGGGAATCTCTCTGTTTAGCTGGAAGCCCACAGCTGAGGAAGATGCCTGCCTTCCACAGATCGTTTCCCCTGGCTTCGCTAGTGCTCATCTACTGGGGTAAGTACCAGCGCCCTGCCATGCGAGATGCAGATGACAGTGATAATGCTGACTGATGTCGCTGGTGACAAGAAGGAGCTCTGGCTGGCTTTCCTCCGTGCTTGTCTGCCAGACATGGAGATCCCTCCGTAGGGGTTCCATGAGAGCTGGGATTTTTGAGGTTGCAAAGGCGCCTCCCCACTGCCCTGCTTCTTTATTCCCCGGCCTCCTTTGGTGATTCTACCACCATTCCTCCAGTGTCCTGATAATTCCAAAGTATTTTTTTTCCTTTGCTGAAAGGAAATGTAGTCACGTTCACTATTAAGGAAAAAAAAAAAAAGGGTCTCGTTTGCAGTTACATTTCATTTCTTAATGAGGAGTCAATACTCCTGGAAAGCTTGCTGGGTCTTCAGATTTATTTTTCTATCTTAAAAATAATAATAAAGACAAAAGCTGAATGGATGAATTTTGCAAGGGAAAATACTTTAGTTGTTGATCATCTGCTTTATTTTAATAAGGAATGGGAGAAAAACAGGCTTCAGCCATTTGCTGCTATACATTAGTTAAATAGGCAACAGTGAAATGCATCTTTGTTTGTTTTTTTTTTTACATGAACATATGGAACTAAGATGCTTTGGTGTTTGGGGAGCTGGGTTTTAGCCTTCAAAGATGAATAGACTCTTGCTTGCCAGCTGTGAGAGACTGAGGTGACCTTCCCCCTCCACAAAAGGGAGTGTTACACTTGCAACAGTCAGGAGAGTGTCAGAGATGGTCTTGCAGTGGGGTGCCTGAATGTGTGAAGGGGAGTTACGAGTCTACGTGAGAATGCCTGAACATGTACTAGACACAGTGTTTTACTGTGTGTAAATGTATGTCTTGGTGTCTGAATGTGTGCACTAGCGTGTGCCTGAGCATGCTATTGTAGACATCTGAATGAATTGGTGAAAGCGTAGTAGTGTGTGTGCGTGCATATGTGTGTCTGGTTCTGGGCATCTCTGCCTTGGTGTCTATGATTAGATCCTCAGATCAAATATAGGTACTCTTCAGTTGATATATTGCTTTACATAATCTTAGCTACCTTCCTCCATGCTACAATCAGTAAAAAGGATTATTGGACACAATTGTGCCCACTTGCCTTACTGAAAGTAGGCATGTGGATTTGTGCTCTCATGGTTGGCATGAAACTCATTCTGCCTGTGCAGTAGCAGACATGCTGATGGGAATTGCCTCTTTGCCTTAGTGTCACTTTGTCAAGCCTCCAGGACTAACTCTAGCTGCTAGCATTATCTGGATTTTGCATGTGACCAGAGGCAAAACCAAGCTTCCTGTTGAACAGAAAGCCCGATGAGACAGTCTAGGAAGTTCGAAGAGAGACAGTAATGCCAGCCCCAGGGGCAGACTTACCACCAGCCATCCCCAGTGGAGTAAACCAGACCTGGAGATGAAGCAAATATAATAGGCTGCCAGTGATCTCACCTGTCTTGTAGATTAAGGCTGAGATTTTCTCAGGGGAGGCTAAGGAGAGGGACACAATGCTTAGGGGAGGTTAGTCTGGAAAAAAGAGTATGGGTAAAGCTGAAATTGTAGAAGAGGGTTGGGGTGAGATTCTGCAGAGGCTTTCTTCCTAAACCCTGATCTAAGTTTTTTGGGTCCCTGCCTGAATTCCAGTTGATGGGGAGAGCATGCTATAGCCCAAGAATTGTTTGACTAGGACTTGCACAGCCTGCATTGGGGTCTCAGCTCCACCACTAGCTCACTATGTAACGACCTTAAAATACTCTCTGGTTCCTGATATGTAAAGTTTGGGAGTTGGCACAGACGAGATCTAACATATTCTTCAGCTCCACCATGAAATTGTAGGGAAATATTTACAGAATATTGCTAGAATTTTCAGAGTGTTCATACCCCCAGCCTTTACCCACCCACCCCACCCCCCAAAAAAAACTTTGAAAGATGAGCACACATTCTTACTTATTCTCAGCTTCTTTGTAATCTGAACACTGTCTCACCAAACTGAAAAGCTGAGGAAGGGAAAGAGGTGTGGTGCAGGATGCCTGATTGTTACATGTAAGAAAAAGAGCCTCACTTCACAAATGCAATTTCATTTTATTTGTATGTAATTCCAGTATTGGAAAGTACTTAACTTAGATGCATCCCCCCTTCCCAAGTTGACTTTTTTACACCAGGCCCAATATGAAAAGAGTCTTTTCTATTTACTTGCTGCATGTATTGAAAAAAGTTCCTTTGTTCCCTTTGTTGAAGTACATAATATATTTTTTAAAAGTTGCATTTGCCTGGTGCTTTACAGTTTACAAAGCAATTTTCAATCCCTTGCTTTTTTTTTTTTGGTCCCCATATCAATCCTATGGGATACTCAGGGGAGACAGTGTTATTTCCAGTTTAAAGATGAGAAAATGAGCTCAGGGAGGGGAAAGGATTTGCTGGAGAACCCTTATCTTCTGATTTCTGGTTTCCAGTGCTCCTTCTAGCACCTCTTGTGGACACATGCTGCCATGCACAATTGCCAGGAAGGCACCTGTACTTCCATTTCTCTTCTGAGCCACCCTCCAGCTTCCCCCATGCCATCACCTGTCCTAGTGCCATCCTTTAGATCCTAGTGCCTTCTTTGCTCTTCCTCTCCAGGTCTCCCCTCCCAGCTGCCCCCTATGTTGGAGGATGTTTTCCCGACTTCCCCTAGTAGCCCTTCCTGCATTCCATTCCTTCTAGGCCCTGCTAAGTGACTGGCTAATCTGATGGCCCAAGTCATTTCAGGGTGTTAACATCTAAAAATAACTTCATTTATTACCCCCTTTTGGAAATTATTGACATTCTAATCAAAGCTTTCATTATCTCCATGCAAAGGAAAGCATTCTAGAGCAAGCTCAGGAGGGGCAATTTGGCACTGCCCAAAGAAAAGAAAGATTTGGGGGTGTTAGAGGAATTGGTTCAATACACATTACTATCCACCTCATGATAGATTGCTGCTACTCCTTAATTAAATTTAATCGTCATTTTTATATCATATTCTTCCTTCTCATAAGTTTCTTCATTATTATTATGAAAATTGAAGAGAAGACCGAAGGCCAAATGATTTGGGCAGTATTATTCACGGAGTTTATCATTTACAGTCAGCAATGTGAGTTGAGCTCCTGCCACATCACATGCACAGCCTTTTCTTGGATACCTAGAGAGTTTCATGGAAAGAAAGGTGGTGGCATGCTAGAGACTCAAGGGTTGGGGAAACAGACTTCATCTCTTGCAAGAGGGAGCAGCGAGTCACAGTGTGAAAGGCAGGCAAGCAGAGGGGGAGGACTCTGTGGCCATTCTGCAGTGTGCTCTCCAGGACTGCACGAGCAGACTTCTCATGCCTCGAAACCCGGCTTTGGCCAGGAGAAGGGAAGCAGTAGAGTTTGCTCTATGATAATACCTTGGATTATTGTCACCTCAGGAGCAGCTCGGAAAAGAGAAGGGCTGCTCCACGTGCTGTCCTACCACATTCACCATCCTGACTGCAGATATTTGGCCTCTCCTCTAACTATAAATGAACTGGCTGTGTTCCTACCTCTGCTACCCTATCTACCTGGTCACTGGAGCACATCACCGCTCACCTGTTCCAGGATGTTCATCCAGCAAATTATTCCTTCAAACCCCACTAGTTCCACTGTCACCGTCACTCAAGGGAAATCATCTCCCAACCTGATCACTGTACCAGCCTCTTAACTGTTCTCTCTGCTTTCACCTCGTCCTCTTCACCTCTTCAGTTTCTTTTCAATCCAGCCTCAGATCATGTGATCTTGCACAAAGCAGATTCCATTATTCCTCCACTCAGAACCCTTCCCTGCTCACATGTCACTCTATGCCAAAGCCAAAGTTCTAATCACGGCTGAAAAGACACACTGCGATCTGGCCCTGCCTGTCTCTTCTACTTCATCCTCTTCTCTCACTTTGTTCACTGTACTTTCCACATTGGGCTCTTTGCTGTGCCTTGAACATGACAAACACATTCTTGTGTGCCGCTTGGCCCCTCGAGTTGCTATTTCCTCTGTTTGGCATGACTTCACATGAATATTCTTATAGTTTATATGCTCATTTCTTTCCTCTAGTGTCTGTTCAGTGTTACCTTCTCAGGGAGACCATCTACAATGACCCCGTGCATGCTCTCTTTACTCTACTCTGTTTTATTTTTTCTCATTGCACTTCTTATAATGTTGCTTGTTTTCCTTCTCTCCCCACTGGAATGTGGGCTCCATGAGGGTAGAGATTGTTCTGTGTTTTTTTTCCCTGTTGTATTCTCAGTACCTAGAACAATGCCCAGCACACAGTAGACACTCAATATATTTGTCAAATAAATAAACAAATAAAGAAAGAATAAAATAACATGAATAAGTGACATGTTCATGTAAATTAATCCATAGAACCCTCATGACAAACTTACTAGATAGATATTATTGTCAGTATTTTGTTGATGAATAAACTGAGTCTCAGAAAGTTTAAATAGTAGATCAAACCCAGGTCTTCCGTTGCTAAATGCCATCTTCATCCTGCCTCTGTAATTGTAACTGTGCGTTCCTTGGGATTTTTCCTACCATTTTTCTCCCAAAATAAGACAGGATCTTATATTTATTTTTCCTCAAGAAGACACCCTAGGGCTTATTTTCAGGGGATGTGTTATGTTTTTTAAGTATGGTACAACAATCTACATTTATTCAAATATAGTTAAGTCGTCTTCTTTGGGAACATCATCATAACTCTCCAAACCCTGAATTCCATCCTGAATTTCTTGTGACTCTATTTCCTTTAGAACCATTGGCCCCAATCTCTCATGTCGAGCAATAGAGCTCTCATGAGGCAGGTGAGAAGGGCTGCTCATCTTCTTTACCGCTCAGCGACGAAATGCATGGGTTGTGCGGATACGCTGCATAGCCACGCCCATCACTAGGTCTTATTTTCAGGGTACGGCTTCTATTGCACAAATGCTTAGAAATCCTGCTAGGGCTTATTTTATGGGTAGATCTTATTTTCGGGGAGACACGGTAATCTGCTTCTGAGGTCATCAACATTGAACTAACTTACCTTTATCACTTCTCATTAAATATGTGTGTGCCCTAAGGCACAAAACTCACAAACTTTTGCACATCTCATTTAGAAAAAATGAGATCTATCATCAAACCTTCAAATTTATGACAAGCTGAAGATGTTTCTGATCAGTTCTCCCTAGATGTGGACCCTCTCCCCAGTAAAGTGGTGCTCCACCTGCAGAAGCAGCAGGCCCCCAGATAAGATTGGCTCAGCTTGCTTGAGAGTTTAAAAGTCAATTACACTTATTTTACCTTGATTTTTTAAAACTTTAAATTATAGTGCCACTAGTTTTTCTTTTGTTTGTTTTTTTGAGACAGAGTCTCACTTTGTTGCCCAGGCTAGAATGCCATGGCATCAGCCTAGTTCACAGCAACCTCAAACTCCTGGGCTCAAGCAATCCTCCTGCCTCAGCCTCCCAAGTAGCTGGGACTACAGGCATGTACCACCATGCCTGGCTAATTTTTTCTATATATATATTAGTTGGCCAATTAATTTCTTTCTATTTATAGTAGAGACAGGGTCTCGTTCTTGCTCTGGCTGGTTTCGAACTCCTGATCTCGAGCAATCCGCCCGCCTCAGCCTCCCAGAGAGCTAGGATTACAGGCGTGAGCCACCGCGCCCGGCCTTGCCACTAGTTTTTAAATGCCATGTTTAAAAATGAAATTCATTCCCTTCTATATCCATCAAACACAGTATTTAATTTTTGACTCAAAATTAGTTTATATCACTGTGATTTTCCACCCAAATAAAGCTTTCCTCTGCTTTTAGAAAAGAACTCTCTGCCAGTAGATGAACAGGCTAATCATTTACTACTTTTTAAATGTCAATGTATATTGTTTCATTTTTCTTTTTAGGGGTTTTGTTTTTATTATTATTCATGAGAAGGCAGTGTCAGAAGGACATTGGAAGTCCTGATACAAGAATCCTTGGGGGAGGGGGGTCACCTTACTTTTGAATCTTGCAAACAATCAAGTGTAAACTCTCTTACCAAATAGTTTGTTGCATTTGTGAACAGCTTCGACACCAGACAATTCTTCTTTTTTTTTTACTGCCCTAAAATCATTGTTTTCTTACCTCTTTTGGAGTTGGGCAGAATCCAATGTCTCTTCCACCTGCCAGCCTTCAAAGAGTTGAAGACAGATATGTCCTGGGTCCAAGCTAAGCACCCCAAGTCCTCTCATTTGGTCCTCGCCAGGCATTGTCTCCAGACCCGTCACTCGCTTGCTTGCCTCTGGGCAGCACCCACTAAACAGCTTCCTTTTGTGAAATGTGACATTTTAAACTGATCGTAATAGTCCAGATTTGTTCCGAACAGCTCAGAGGAACTGCTCCTCCTTCCTCCTGCACACCGTGCATCTGTTAACACAGCCCACATTCGCACTTGTTTTGCTGGCAGCCTTGTCCCAACTTTTGACTTATCCTGAATTTTTGATCAGAAAGTTTCCTTTTGGCTGGGCGTGGTGGCTCACGCCTATAATCCTAGCTCTTTGGGAGGCCGAGGCGGGTGGATCGTTTGAGCTCAGGAGTTCGAGACCAGCCTGAGCAAGAGTGAGACCCCGTCTCTATAAAAATAAAAATTAATTGGCCAACTGAAAATAGAAAAAACACAAAAATTAAAAGAAAGAAAGAAAGTTTCCTTTTTATAATGGGCTTTGAGTTTCTGGAGGGTAGGAAGTATAAGTACAAACCTCCATGTGAGAAGCCAGGTGTCCCACAGTCTGATCTCTCTTCAGGTTTGGGCTCTGCCCCTGTCTATTCCTCTGTGCAGAGCATTGCTCCAGCCTCGCAGTCTGCTCACCACTTTCCTCACTGCTGCTCCGTCCTGCCCCAGGAGGCAGAATTACCTACAGTTTCCATACAATGTGGATGTGATTCCATCTCCTCCTGGCTTTAAAACGTTTGCTACTTCACACTGCAAAGGGCACACAGAGGTCTTCATAGCATGGGCCCCACCTGCTTTGCTAAGCTCGTGTCTCACCATCCTTCTCTTCCTTTCTCCACAGCCCAACCAGTAGTAACTAGCTGCCCTTCCTCTGGGAACAGAGCACATCACTAGTGCGTCACTTGTTGTGGTCTGCTGTAATCACAGTTAGGAGCATGTGTTCTCTACTAGATTATAAATGCCTTTGGGGTGTGGTATTTTGCTCATCTTTGTATTCTAGCATCGGACCTGGCATAGAGTGGATTCCAGTGAAAGGTGGTTGAATGATGGGAGTGTGTGTGTGGCAGGGGGAGATGGATGGTTGATGGGTGGATGCGTGCGCGTCTCCTACTGGGACTGAGAGGGTTTGGGGGGCAGGGCTCAAGTCCGTGCTGTGCTGCATCTCCACTGCTTCCAGGGGAAGGCTCTCAGTCAGTGTCCGGACCATCCATGTCTCCTCATCTCACTCTGCACCTGTTCTGAGCACGCACACTCGGGACACACGGGTGAAGGTGTAGACACATGTACATGGCTATTTTCAAGTTTGTCTCATGATTCTTCTTTCTCTGTCTCTCCGCCCTCCCCCCTTGTCTCCAATGCCTCTCTGCTGTCGCCTGCCCTCCCTGCCGCCTGCTGTTCCCTCCCTGTCATCGGCGCGCTCTCCAGTCAGTGTCTGCTCCCCCGTGTGTGTGGAAGTGCCCTCGGAGACGGAGGCCGTGCAGGGCAACCCCATGAAGCTGCGCTGCATCTCCTGCATGAAGAGGGAGGAGGTGGAGGCCACCACGGTGGTAGAATGGTTCTACAGGCCCGAGGGCGGTAAAGATTTCCTTGTATGTCTGCCTGCTGACTCTGGCCTCTCTTTGCTGGCCTCTGTGGTCGTGTGCCTGCCTCCTGACAGTCCGGGAGACGCCGAGCTTTCAAACACCGGCTCTTTCTGTCCCAAGCACTGACAGCTCCTAAGCGGATAACTGACAGTTTTAGTTCAGCCCAGCTTTTGTGAAAGGAAGGGCATTTGGCCAACTGCAAGCACGCCTGGTTGCAAGCAGGGAGGAGAAAGAGATAAACTGTATTTAAAAGCCTACTATGTGACAGACACCCTGTCAGGCAGGTGTTTTCATTTAATCTTATGCACCATCCTATTAGATAAATTAAATTCATATAATGATGCTTCCTGAAATAACAGGAAGCATCATAATATGAAATAACGCAGGTTAGCTCCTTTAACTTTCACAATCCCAGTGAAATAAGAACAGGGATGACCCAGGCTGGTACTCGACTGTTACGCCCAGTACAGCCACATCAGTGGGTACATATTTAGATTGTTCTATAGCAGATACTTGCTGTGCCAAGTCTCCCAAGTGGCCCCACCACCATCCTTCCCACTCAGAACTCCCAGACCTCCCCGTGATCTAGAAACTAAGGGATTTCACCACTGGCAGGTGAAGTGCTCATGCATTTTGAACACCACCTTGGGGATGACAATCATTTACACGTTCACTGACTCCAGAGCCAGGTTGCCTGGGTCTGATTCTTCACTCCACACTTATTAGCTCAAAATAGTTCCTGGAACACAGTAAGCACTATGGTAAGTGTTTGCTAGAGAAAAGATATGTATACAGAAATGAGGAAACTGAGGCTCAGAGAAGTTAGTAAGATAGCTTAGATGTGAGCCAGGCAGTCTGACAGCAGACACGAGGCAGCTGAACACACAGGTATTCTTACTGCACCCCCTTGCCTTCCTGGGGGCAAGTTTCTCCTCCACAAAGATTTGTTAATGGAGACAACAGCAGGGTGAACTTGAGTTTTGCTTACTCTTCTTTGTAGCTTTCCTAAAGCTGAACTCCTTTCTAATCTAGGTTCCATGTGCCATTTGGATGTAGATTTGCTCCAATCAGGTTCCAAGACTGGGACTAGCAGAGACTCCTCAGTCTGGCTCAGGCTTGACAGCAACACATCAGCAAAGCTGCAACCAGGGCCAGTCCCCAGCTTGCAGCAGGCTGCAGGTCTTGGCCAGATGCAGAGACCCTGTGGGCCTCGAGGCTGGCCATGTGCCAGCTGCCTAGGCTGCTTCCAGGCCTGCCCAAAGTGAGGGGAGGGTGGCTCTGAAGGAGGAAAAGGAACTGGAACAACAATAGTGGAAGTTGAGAGCAATGCTATCCAATAGAAATGTTCGTGATGCTGGAATGTTCTCTACCTGTGTGGTCCAATACAGTGGCCACTAGCCCCATGTGGCTATGAACACTTGAAATGTGGCTAGTGCAACTGAGGAACTAAATTTTACATTTTATTTAATTTCTAGGAATTTAACTTTGAATTTAAGTAGCCATGTGCAGCTAGTGGAGACTAGAATGGACAGCACAGCTGCAGGTGTGTCATGTCAGACGGCAGAAGGGTTTGAGAGAAAAGAAACGTAAGAGACCAGATTTCAGTTATAATTCAGCCCAAAGCAAAAGCCCTGGCATGCATCACCCAGGTGGCGGCACTGTGCTCACCTGCCACACTTTGGTGTTCCAGATCCCATCCCATGGCTGGCCCAGACTGCCCTGCGGGCCCCGGATAAGCACCAGCTTGCAGAGTTCAGGGCTCTCGGGTGTCCTCATTACTAATGAAACTGTCTCTCTTGGTCTCTACATCTGTTCTCTTACTGGTGGCCCCGTGACACACCCTGCACTCTCTCTGTCCTCTTCTTCTGTCTCCTCCTTCCAATCCTTTCTCTCTCTCACTTCCTTCTCTGGTCTCCCGTATGCTTCTCTCACCTTTATTCTGCCTCTTTCCACCTCTTTTCTTCTGCCAAGCTCTTGCCTACCCCTTGCTGCCTAGAAACTTTGTGCCTCTTCATCCCACCCCACGTTCTGAGTCTCCCAGGGCCATGTCCCTTCTCTGCCCTGTCCATGCACAATTCTGCTCCTTTTCTCTGCCCTGCCCCCATCTCGGCTCTCCTACCCTCTGTCCTCTCCTGGCCTACCCTCCTCTGCTCCTCTACCTGCAGATCTACGAGTATCGGAACGGCCACCAGGAGGTGGAGAGCCCCTTCCAGGGGCGCCTGCAGTGGAACGGGAGCAAGGACCTACAGGATGTGTCCATCACTGTGCTCAACGTCACTCTGAATGACTCCGGCCTCTACACCTGCAACGTGTCCCGGGAGTTTGAGTTTGAGGCACATCGGCCCTTTGTGAAGACGACACGGCTGATCCCACTCCGGGTCACCGAAGAGGGTGAGGCTGAGACACAGAGTCTCTAGGGCATCCTGCTCTTTGGGGGGGGGGGGAGCAGTGGATTTCCACACAAGTGAGACCCCTGGAGAGTACAAAAACCCACGTATTTGGAGTGGTGACATCTGAAAATGTCACCATTGACCCATCTTCCTTTGGCAGCCAGCTTCCTGCAAACTGCCCACCCATCTTGCCTCTCTGTGCCTTTCCCCATAGCAGAAAGTCTTGGAGTTGATAGTAGAAGGACCTCTTCCCAGTCCCTTTGAGAAAGAGGATGGCCTCCATGAGGCCTAAAGCTACTGATTCAGCTCCTCTTTCTTCACTGGCTGGTGTCAAACTCCTGACTCAGTGGGCTCTGAGATATCTCATGAGGTTATCTAGAAGTCATATCACTTCCTGTCTGGAAGTAATACCTATCTCTAATCCAGTGGTTTTCAAATTTTGGCAAGCCTCAAAAACTCCTGCAGGGCTTTTTAAAACCCAGATCTTCTGATACCATAGGCAGAGGCTGAGAGTTTGCATTGTCTAACAAATCTCTGGGCCACATGGTTGCTGCAGGGGACCACACTTTGAGAACCACTCTCCAAACCAAAGTTTGGCAATCTTTTTGTCTTTTGCCTTTCTCCAAAATAATTACACATGCAACCTGTTCCCTATCTGTGGCATCTCTCATTATATAAATTCATTCTTAGCTGAGGGAAGAGGATAAGTTGATAGCTTTCTAGTCTGTAATTTAAAATCTTTAGGATGGGCGTCATGGCTCACACCTGTAATCCTAGCACTCTTCGAGGCCAAGGCAGGCAGATCGTTTGAGCTCAGGAGTTCGAGACCAGCCTGAGCAAGAGCAAGACCCCGTCTCTACTAAAAAAAAATGGAAAGAAATTAGCTGGATAACTAATATATATATATATATATATATATATATATTAAGCCGGGCATGGTGGCACATGCCTGTAGTCCCAGTTACTCAGGAGGCTGAGGCAGGAGGATCGCTGGAGCCCAGGAGTTTGAGGATGTTGTGAGCTAGGCTGACACCACAGCACTCTAGCCCAGGCAAGACAGTGAGATTCTGTCTCAAAAAAAAAAAAAAAATCTTCAGACTCCTACAGCTATTTCCTTATCAGTGAGTGAGAAGTCCTTCTGGGAACCTAACTCAAACGTTTCTGTTGCAATCCGAGTCCAGAATCCTGAGGGTGGCCTTACAGCCCTTCTCAGACAGTCTATTTCCAGCATGTTCCTAGCATCATCGCAGCCCTGAGATGCAGGCCTGTGAGCAGGCCACGGTGCGGGGTGTGAAAGAAAAGATCAAGCTAGAGAGGGCTCTTTCTAGAAAGAGGATCCAGGAATCCCAGCCTCCAGGCCACAAGTTTACTTATTTTTTTATCATGTCATTGTGATAAAAATAATGAAGCAAAGATTGTTCAGTCTTGAGAGTGAACGGAGGAGAAAGAGGCATAACATGTCAGACAATAGGACTGAAATGGAAGGTAGGTCAATTCCGAAAGTTCTCAGGCCACCTGAATCAAGACGTGATGAGTCAGTTCCCTTCTCTGAGCCTGTCTCCTCGTCTCCTGTTGTGTAAAATGAAGGGGTTGGACGGGAAGCTCTCTAAGGTACCCTCCTGTTCAGGTTCCATTATCCTCTGTTTACACACCTCTCCTCCCTGGGGGAGGGAGCCTGGAGCCCTCTACTGGTCACCTTTGGGAACTGCCGGCTGGTGCCAGCCAGACCCTAGCAAAGGCACCTCTACCTTTGACTCTCTCAGGCTTTTGCCTCCGGGGACCCTCCGGGGACCCTCCGGGGACCCTCCGGGGCAGCTGGTGGCAAGTGGCAAAGCTGAGCTAGTCCACCTGCCAGGCACCAGAGCAAGCCTTGGGTAAAAAGAGAAGGAAAAACAAGTGTATTATCAGAACCACTGTGCCTCGCAGATGGTCGGGCTGGAAGGATGCTTGGATATCATTCAATCCAGGGCTTCTGAACAAACAGCAGGCATCAGAATCACACAGATTGGCTTTCTCCAAATGCGGACACTTCCGTACCACCCTTGCAGGTGTGAGATCAGTAGGTTTGGGTGAGGTCTGGCATGCGTAAGCTGAAATGACTCCCCAGGTGATGGGCGGGTGCAGCTCGGGTGCCCCTCTTTATGTGGCTGGGGGAACAGAGCTCTGCAAGAGAGGCTTGCCCAGGGACAGGAAGCAAAATAGCACCAGAAGCAGAACTGGAATCCAGAGCTTTTGCCTATCGGGCTGGATGTGTTTCTACTGCCTCTTCCCACACCCCCCCCCCCCCCCCCCCCCCCCCCCCCCCGCCACCATCCCCAGCCCCTGCTAGTTTTCCTTTTCTTTGTTTGTCTCTGTGACCCCTTGACAGGCCCTCCCCACAAGATGCTCACTGCCCTCATATGCTCAGAGCTGTACACTCCGCTGAGACACACCTCACCCCATCTCCATTCCTGTGGTCCCAGGGAGCCTCCCTGGTTCTCTTTGTCCAAGTTGGATTTGTTCTGTCTTAGGCTGTCACTTCTTGGCCCTAATACAGAAACCTGAGGCTTCTTCACCTAGCAATGAGTAAAAATTCTGAGGGTATCTTCCTGTGTTACTGCTGCCTGGGCTATTGCATTTAAAAAGAGACCGCACGCTTTACGCCAAACACATCACAATTAGTGCATCAGGCAGTCGCCAGCCCTTGAGAGGCATTTGAGGTGTATGGTGGTATTCTTATGTGCTAGCTGAAGGTCATGGCTGGCTGTGGCATACTTCCAACAGGCAAGGCCTTGGGGATGACTTCGGTGCTATGGTTATCTGTAAACCAAGAGTCTAACTTGCTGGTAGGAGCTGGCAAGGGGCAACAGGGATGCAATCTTCTTCCCACTAGCAGGGAGTGTGTGTGTGTGTGCGTGTGTGTATCAGGACATCTGGCATGTGACATGTTTTAATGGTCATTTTTGTGGGTCATGAAACAAAGAAGATCAGTACTTATTTATATTCACTCATTCAACACATACTTATTGAGCACTTCAAATATTCCAAGATGAGACAGCAGGCTGATATTTCAGAATTATCACTAATTATGTTCTCAATAAGCACACAGTCAGCAGAAAAGAGAGATAAACACGTCGCAGTACAACCTGAGAACTCCCTGCATGGATGAAGAAAGTGCGTGGAGAGGGCGTGGATGATGCTGCATGAGGAGCTGAGGACGGCTTGACACAGGAGGGACTCGGTGGAGTCTAGAAGGACTCCTGGGAGACTGAAATGCAGGATGGGCGACCAGGATAGAAGTAGTGGTGGTGGGGGGGCGAGGTACAATCCAGGAAGAGGGAAGAGGAAGCAATGCCCACAGATTCAAAAATAGCGCAGTGTATATGAGAAGCGGTTCTGGCCAACCAAATGGCGATGCGGTGAGCAGGGCTGGGTTGTGAAGGGCCCTGCGTGTCATGTGAACAGAGGCCAGGCTGCTTCCTAAGGGCAGCGTGGAGCACTGAAGGACATGAAGCAGGGAAGTGGCAGGGTCCAATCTGAGGAGAGCCCGGTTAATGCACTGAATCCTCCATACTTATTTCTGTTTGGGTCTGGGATGACCTGGAAGGTCCTCGTTTCTAATCCAGACTTGTAGAGAACATGCTTGTATCACTGGGCGGGCTGTTTTGACACTGCATGAATTTTCCAGTGCGCTCTCCTTAGGGATGGGACACGCCACCACCTGCTCAGAGGACACGAGTGGTTGCAGTAAGGCATGTTCCTGACACCTGTGTAGACTTTCAGATCTTATAAGATGTTCTTAAATACATTGGGTAATGCAATATTCGCAACAACCCTGACTGGTGTCAGTTATGATCCTCACTTTAAGAATTAAGAAACTGAGTCTCCAGTAAGGGAAATGACTGTTTACACACCAGTAAATAGCAAAATTGGGACCCAACTCTCTGTATTTAGCTCTGAGTCCAGGGTTCCTTCAGCTACTCTCTTCTGTCTTTGTCACCCGTCCCTCCCCGCCAGCCCTGTCTGCAGAGCAGCTGATGAAAGGCAGTGAGAAAGCCCCGGACAGGAGAGCCAGAGGGTGTGGAAGTCCTCTGGCATCTTGAGGGTCTTCAGACTCAGTGCTTATTTAAGCCATACTTAAAAATAGGCCTCATATTTCTGTGGCCCCAGTGACAGCCATGGGTTTGTCGGACACATATTCTGAGCCTCAGTCTCTTCCTTCCAGCCGGAGAGGACTTCACCTCCGTGGTCTCAGAAATCATGATGTACATCCTTCTGGTCTTCCTCACCTTGTGGCTGCTCATCGAGATGATATATTGCTACAGAAAGGTCTCCAAGGCGGAAGAGGCGGCCCAAGAAAATGCGTAAGTCCCCAATGCCAGAGTAATGGCTACGGCTAGCGCCTTCAGAATACTTGCCCTGGCAGGTGAGGCGCTACGCAATGTACATATAGCCCCCGCCTTCTTCCTCATAGCAACCTATGAGGTAGACACCATTCTTATACCCATTTTACAGATGAAGACACTGAGCGGGAGAGTTCGCCTGAGGCCATTGTAACAGGCAAAATGAGCTTCAAATTCAGGTCTGCTAATTCTTGGCCTACACACTTAACCACTAAGGCAAACACCATCAGCTGCCCCCACAACCCCATGAAACTAGCATTATTATAACCACTTTATAAATGCCGAAGCAGGCTCATAGTGGCTTGTTGAGGCACATGGACAATGAGAGGAGAAGCTGGGATTTGAACCCAGGCCTCTCCATTCCTAACGTCCATGCTCTTTCTGTCACATTCAGCTGTTTGCTCCACACCACGGAGTTAGTTCCTCGGGCCACCTGGGCACTGCCCATTGTTGGCTAAGGAGCTCCAGGCAGCACGTTCTTCCCCCCAGAAGCTGGCAGTGACTGAATACGCAGAGTGAGGCCTCTAATCCTCTAACGTCCAGCCTGTACCTCGGCCGTGCTCTCCGAGACCCTAATCACTCCAGCAGGAGCGCGTGTGATGGGTTCTGTAAGAGTAAAGGGCCTATAAGAGACCCAGCTGGCCTGTTATTTGGGGAGAAGAAAGAGAGGGAAAAACCCCACAGATTTCTAGCAACGTTGCTGAAGCAATAACCTAAAAAGCCTAGCCTTAGAAAGCCACTTAGAAATGTTTGATAACATTTTTTAAAAGTATCATTTTACATGATAGATATGATCTCGGGGAAGTAAAAAATAACAATTGACCAGACATGAGGATAGAAAGAAGTGTTATGTTGAGGGAGGTTGTAATTCCTCTCAGATAGAAAGAGCCTAAAGTTGGGCCGGGCTCAGTGGCTCACGCCTGTAATCCTAGCACTCTGGGAGGCTGAGGGAGGAGGATTGCTTGAGGTCAGGAGTTCGAGACCAACCTGAGCAAGAGCGAGACCCCTGTCTCCACTAAAAATAGAAAAATTAGCCAGGCAACTAAAAATAGAAAACAGCAACAAAAAAATTAGCTGGGTGTCAGGGTACACACTTATAGTCCCAGCTACTCTGGAGGTTTAGGCAGGAAAATTGATTGAGCCCAGGAGTTTGAAGTTGCAGTGAGCAGATGACACCACTGTACTCTAGCCTGAGCAATAGAGCAAGACCGTGTCTCAAAAAAAAGAAAGAAAGAAAGAAAGAAAAGAAAAGAACCAAAGTTCGAGCAGAGACTCCCTGCAGCCCCAGGATCCTCAGAGGGCCATAATTCACACAAAGAACAGACCAGAAAATAATCAGCCCACCCGCCCAGGGAAAAGCCAAAGAAACATTCATCTTGGCCTGACTCCAAGGAGAAAAATACAAAATTCTTGAGGATTAGTAATGACAAGCCTGATCTCACAATGTTTGGGATTTAAATCTACCCACATGATCGAAGAACCTCTAAGCTGAGAAATTCAATAAAAATCAGTCCCCCCGCCAGTGATAACCATGAATGCCTTAGGGAAGCCACGGAAACTGAAGGGATGCGCTTGCAGCCAAGGCCTAACTGGATTCCCCAGGTAAATGCTGATCTGATTTCACAGTCCAATCCCAAACCTACAGACGCAGCAGAGAACAATCCAGCACGAGCAAGACACGCAGCAAATGGCAGGATTAGATCCCAGGAGCTCAGACACAAGGAGGGCCTGATAAAGTATAGAAAATGAACTTGTTTAAAACAGTTAAAACAATAAAAGAAAAAAAAACCCAAAAGCATAAGAATACAGTAAGTTGCTCAGAAAAATGGGCAGATTTAAATAGGAACCCAGAAAAGAAATTTTGGAAATGAAAAATATAGTCAATAAAATTTAAAACTCAATGGATTGGTTGGACAGAAGATTAGATGCCAGTAACTAGGAGACAAAGGTTAAGAAGTTGCACAGAATGAAGCACAGAGATAGAAAAATGTGAAATATAACAAAGAAGCATGAAGGAAACAGAATGAGAAGGTCCATTAGAACAGAACACAGAGAATGGAGGAGAGACAGTATTCAGAGAGAGAATGGCTAAGGAAAGGGATGACTCTTTCTCTTTTTATTTATTTATGTCTAATTTCATCTGCTTACCTTGTTTAAGAAGGGATGACTCTTAAGATTCAAGAAGCACAATATGTCCTGAGCAAGATAGATAGAAATAAATCTGTACCTAAACACCAAGCATCTTCAAAGTGGTAAATGGCAGCTACTGAGGCAGCCACAGCAAATACCACCTGTGTGTTGGAACTTTAGAAGAAATGTCTGTAATACAGAAAATGTCGAAGATAGCACCTCTCCCTGCTTCTATTCAATATTGTATAGGAGATCTTAGGTAGTATACTAAGTAAATACAAAGAATAAAAGGATAAACATTAGAAAGGAAGAAGCTAAGTTGTCGTTATTCACAACTATAATTATTGACATAGAAGATCCAAGAGAATCTATAAACAAACTATTAGAACTAATAAGAACATTCTAAAAGGTTGTTATACAAATCACAATATAAAAAATCACTTATAGTCCATTCACAAATTTAGGAACACATTTAAATATTTAAAACATCTTTTAAAAATTTTAAATTACTATAGTAACATAGCAATATAGCAAATATTCTCCAGTACCTGGAATGAATCTGACAAAAATATGTAAGACATTTAAGGAGAAAATTACAAAACTTTACTGAAAGACTTAAGACTTAAATAGATGGCGAACAACACCTCACTATTGTAAACAATTATCTCCCAAATTAATCTTCAAATTCAATGAAATTCCAATCCAAATGCCCAGTGGATTTTTGAAGAAACTTAATAAGCTGATCTTAAAAGTCACGTGGAAGGTGAAAGGGCCAAAAATAGTCTACTCCAGGGGAGAGCCAGGCGGTAAGCATTGCAGGATCCATACTCACACATGTTGTCTCCGACACATACTGTCCTTTGGTTTTATTTGTTTGCAAACAACCATTTTTAGCTCTGGGGCCATAGTTTGCTCAGTCCTGGTCTAAACCATTTCAAAGACAGAGCAATAAGTTTGGAAGAGGTGGCTGGTAGGACTCCCCTTATCAGAGATTGAGATTTCTTGTGAGCTATCAGAATAAGAGTTCGTGATGCTGACAGAGGTATACAAGATGAAGATGAACAAACAGAACAAAAAGGGGAAGTCCCCTAATAAGTTAATGCACATGACATGAAAACTTGATATGTGACAGAGACAACATTATAATCACTGAAGGAAGACTGAATTGTCTAACATGATCTAGGGAAATTCTTAATTCATATGGGAGAAAAAGTTAGGTCCCCAACTCTCGCATTAAACAAAAATAGTAGACTGAAAGACGGAATAAAATGTAAAACTTGAAAATTCTATTAAGGTAATATAAGAGAATATCTTTATTACCTTGGAATAGAGAAGATTTCTCAAACAAAAGATACAATTCAAAGAGGAAAAATAAATTTGATTACCTTTTATGCAAAAATCAGTTGCTCATTACAAGAACCCATAAGCAAAATTTATAGACAAACAACAGACTGGGAGACATTTTTAAGATATGAAATGACCAAAAGACAAATATTGCAGAACAAAAAACAGACAAAACAAATGAACACAAGTCTTGGAGACAATGTGGATAAATGAGAATGCATGTAGTACGTAACTAGAAGTGTTTATGTGCACATGTGGGGAGGCATGTTCTACAAGGGTCACCCCAGTTTTCTCTGGGGAAACACATCCAAAAGGAAATGCAGAGCTGTTCTGGAGACATCCTATTCCTGTGCCCTACTCCTTCCCCTGCCTTGTGTTCTACTACCAGGAGCTGAAGCTCTGATTCTCTTCCATCCATGTCTCTGTAGGTCTGACTACCTTGCCATCCCATCAGAGAACAAGGAGAATTCTGCGGTACCAGTGGAGGAATAGAACAGAAGCAGTATGCCTGGAGGTGACAAATAGGGACTTGGGAGGGGAAGGTGGATGTGGATGGCAGGTTGCACAAGTGGTGCCACCCACAACTGAAGAGTGACTTTTAATTTGGTCCCTTAGATCAATGTCTACCCTGCCCGGAGTCCCCACCCTCAGGATACTTCCTTAGGTTGATGCCTGAGTCACAAAACTCTGTATGATGTCAAGCCCTTCAGAAGTGAATTGCCTTGGCCTGAATGGTGGGGCAACTTGAACTTGCCCACTGTGACAAAGGCATCATAATTCTCCCACTCCCTCTTTTGGCCAAAGAGTCTTGGGCTAGGCTGGAAATTCTCAGTGAGTTGTTTTATCATTGGTAGGTGGCCTAAACACTGAGGGACCAGCTATTCCAGGTTCAGTGATGTCAACAGCGTCAGGCGGGGGCCCCACGGCCTCATCTCTTCCCTTTGCGCCCATCCTTCCATTTGTTCACCCATACATCTACCCATCTCTGAGCTCTCACCTCTGACTGCCTAGCTCCATCAGACCTCTTCACACTATAAGACTTTGCCAGAACCAAGCAGCCAACATTTCTACATGGATTCAACCTTTGTCCTGGCTCTGTTTAAAATCTGAAGGCAACTGGATTGCTCCCCTGTGCTTCAAATGACTTCGTTATAAGTGCTGGAGTAGCATCTCCCTCTGCCCTTAATTGGCTGGGACTGGCTCATTCACCACTGCTGCAAGAGAATGGATGTCTTGATAGAAGGAAGCGAACTTAAAGCAAAATCATGTCATGAACTTGGATTCCTTGAAGTCAGTTTTTCCAAGTTTGTGGCCCACTGGGTCAGACAAATCAGAGCAAAGTGTGTGTCTCTAGGTTCTCCAGTGATGTTTCCTTGAGCATGACTGACATGCTAGATCCGGATTGGTCTCCAAGGCCTGTGTTGGACTCAGTCCTCCCAAGAAGCCAAGGACAGAAGACTTGGAAAGGACCAATGGTAATTTAAGTGGCTCTTAAAAGTCATACATGTCCTGATCCTGTTGTGATAATGTATGTGTGCCCTCCCTGGGGAGCACACCACCTGGGCACTGGGACTGAAATTCTGAAGTTCTTTCTCTCAAAATCTCTGTGGATCAGTATTATTCCTCATTTTACAAGAGACTCACATAGGACTCTATTGAATAGGAGGTTCAACTGCATCTGAGAATGCTATTTAGACTAAGAAAAATGCTTTTTGGTCTGAGATAGATGATGAATAAATGAGCAAAGTGATAGGGGAAGGATGGGTAGGTGGCTTCCGAATACTTCACCTAGGAGAAGATGCAATGTTCAGAGTCCCTCCCCACCCCCACCCCCAGATTTTGAGAGAGCAGAGAAAGTGGGAAAAATTTTAGTCATTATCTCATGTTTCATTTTAATTGAGTGACTGGTCTAAGTGTGATAAGAGGAGGAAAGTTGCCTTATGGGATATAAGAAGAAGGGGACTGGGATTCAATAAGAGATGCCCCTGAGATCTGGGGAGATTTGCAGGGAAAGAACATATTCCATTGGTTTTGGGCTTCACCTGACAAGCTCGGTTTTTCATCTCTTCTTTCCCTAGGAAGTATTTGAAATGACACATTGTGAAAAATCCAATGTTCTTGAAGAAAATATTTGCAGTAAATTCAAGAGTCTTCTTATTGGTAATTTCCCACACAATCCCTTTGAAATAGAGAAGAGAATAGAGACCATTTTTCTTACTTTATAGTTAGGAAAATTGTACTTAGGGTGAGGTTGTCCCAGCCTCGTGGCTGGTGGATGCCACAGCTTATTGCAATAGCAGGCGACTCACTGCCACTCCACTTGCCTCTTGGTTCCAGTGAACCATTCACCGAACTCATAGCCAAGTCATGATTGCCTTTATCTTTTTTCTTTTCTTTTTAAAAAACCCAACTCAGATGTTTCCTGAATGGTTTTGAATGAAGCTGAATGGTGCCTATCATTTATGTATCCAAGTTATCTTCTCCACTCTTTTCCTTTTTCTAACTTCTCAACTGTTATCATTCTTGATACTTTCATTAGAACTATACGGCTGGGCGCGGTGGCTCACGCCTACAATCCTAGCACTTTGGGAGGCAGAGGTGGGAGGATTGTTTGAGGCCAGGAGTTTGAGACCAGCCTAAGCAAGACACCCCATCTCTATAAAAAGCAGAAAAATTAGCTGGATGTGATGGCATGCACCTATAGTCCTAGCTACTAGGGTGGCTGAGGCAGAAGGATCGCCTAAACCCAGGACTTTGAGGTTGCAGTGAGCTACCATGATGCCACTGCAGTTTAACCTACATGACAGAGTGAGATGCTCTCTCCAAAAAACAAAAAAAAAACAAAAAACAAAAAAACCCCAACTATATGGTTTACAAAACATTTTCAATTATTTCTTTTCTACAACTGGCCCTGAGAGGTAGATATTGTTAATACTCGTGTTACAAACAAGAAACTGAGGCTAAGGTTAAGTAGCTTTATTAAATCTTAAAGTTACCTAGCTGGTAAGCAGAGACCTAGAATGCAGATCTTCTGACTCCTATCCCATTTCTCTTTCCACTTAGACCATAGCCGCTTGCTTTCTTATTTTTTTAACTCCCACCTAATCTTTGCCTTTCTTTGCTTATCCTAATG
The DNA here is from genome assembly GCA_008750895.1 of Mirza zaza. NCBI lineage: Eukaryota > Metazoa > Chordata > Mammalia > Primates > Cheirogaleidae > Mirza > Mirza zaza. The sequence continues at coordinate 21,691 of VSMD01084217.1, forward strand.
TTCACCATCTCCTCTCACCCTGAATCACACTCACTGCTTCTCTGCTGCTTTGCTTCTTGGTAGATGCTAGAAATGTGCTTTCAGAGTCAATTCTATTTTGGTTCTCTTTCCAGTTTATACATCATTATTTCTCCTGAACTGCAATTAAACTCCTTCCTGGGAGACTTGATCATGATTATACATCTACAAGGTACTGTGATCACCAGCCTACGTCACATCCCCACCCACCTCCCTGTTTCTTCCCTAATTCCTACAAAAGACCCAGACTAGACGTGTGTGGCTCTGGAAGCTTTATCTGGCATCCTGTTGCTTATTAAAGGGCTTAGAACAGTTCTCAAGGGCTATTAGCACTTTCGAAACCCCATCTGTTGTCTTGGTGCTGGATCCTTCCCATGCCTGGTCCTCGATAACACAATTCACTGAAGGCCAAGAGAGGCTCAGTCTGATTTTCCGTTTCTTATGGCCTAACAGCCATGAGCTTGGTTGCCCAACTCAGTTGGCCCTGAAAGCACCTTGCTGAGCTTTACCGTCAGTTCAGTCTTGTACTGAAGCCCCAACTCCTGCGTGGACAGTCAGTGCGTGTCCTTACCCCAGCCTTTATCCTGTCTGACAGCACGATCCCTTAGTTTCTCCATCCCCAAACACCCACACATCCAGGCTTCCTTCAGAGTTCTGATTTCTCCTCAGATGTCAAACTAGAACTATTCCTACGAAAGGGATTTTTCAAAGCAGGAATATGCTGGGAAATGTGTAAAGCAGTGGGTGGTTAAGAGAAGAGACAGCAGCTTCCTCCACTCCCCCCAGTAATGGATCAAAGAGGAAAATATTCCCCAACTCAGAATCTGTGCATCCTCTTCACATAAGTTGGAGGGCAAAGGCTATGTCACTGCATCTTTGCAGGAAGGAGGAGCAAGAGCTAGACACATTTCAGAGTAGATCTTGGTTCCCTTTTCTCATTTTAACATGGAAATGGAAAACAACAACAAAAACAAAAAGAAGCCTTCTCACCTCATTTTGTAAATGAAAAAATCCCTAACTCAATGAATTCCCCTAGTCGCCGCAAATGTATCTCAATAGTACTTGCTGTCCACATCGATCCAATCATCCATTCATTCTGCAAACATTTTTCGGCACCCACTCTGTCAAGCCTAGACCCTCAGTGTGCTCCGCGGTTTTAGGTCTAAAAAATAGCATCATTGGAGCCTTACTCAATCTCTAAAATCTCCAGTGGTGGATAGCTCATGTTTAGTTCAGCCCGCTTCCTCCCCCTTATGAGTTTACAGTAGACCCAGGAGATAAGCACTTCTAAGCGACTTGCAAACCAGACTCCACCTCTTCCCTGGGCCAGCTACACCTCAGAGCTGGCCACGCTCTGTCCTTTCTGTCTGTGTCACCGTCACCGCTTGGCAAGCAAGAGCTGCCTCTGCTGGGCAGCGTGTTTGTGATGCAAAAGGGAGGCAGCTGAAGGCCAAGTGCTTGCAGGTTTGCGAATCACCATGAAACGGCAAACTCTAACAGTCTTGCAAAACGTGCAGCTGTTTCCCACGTTGTCACCTTCATATTGCTTTCTCTTGGTTTTCCACAGCCAATCTTTTCCTGAACTCTAGAAATGTTCCTGACCACCCAAGCCCTCAACAACCTAACGCCTGTATGTGGTGTTTTTCAGTAAACTTCCTGTTTGTGTCAATAAAGTATCTCTAAAAACTGCTTGCTCTGGCTTGACTCTACTTACTACGGGCGTCTATTTCATAGACTATGGCTCCCCCAGGACCCCAGCCTGCATCCCTGGACCCAGTCAGGGGATATGTGCGAGAAAATGGAAAACACATTTAATAGTCTAGAATTAAACACACGCTAATTAATGTGTGACCTAGCCTCCCGTCTCCCCTGTTCCTCCTCTACCCAGATACAAAGGAGTAACAGAGTCACTTGTGTTCTTGCCTGGCATGAAACGAGTTTCCTAACCAGGTGTACAGGAGCTAACTGCAAGGCAGACCTAATGAAGGGAAAGGCCAAACTGGCATGAGATTAAAAATCACCTTAGTACGACACCAGCCGCCATACAAATATATGTGTGTATTTTTAAAAAATATCATCTCTGAAACACTGAGGCTTGGAGTGATGCATGGGGCCCAAGGTCACATAGTTGATAAACAGTAATGCTGCAGTCTGTACTCAGGTCTGGTTCCAACCCTTCTCATCCATTCCACTTCCTCGGGCTGCCTCCCTCCCCTGATGAGGTGGATGGCCGTGCATGTGTATACAGGCGTGCCTACGTGCACACGCCTTAGGGACTTGGCGTGAGCACATCTGGAAAGACCAGAAACACTTTGGGATGATGAGCACTGATGAGTCAAGCAATAAATACACACACCATTTATGAGTTGTAGTTCAATACTTTTTTCTTTTAATTCATACTGTACTTTCATGGCTCTAGCTACTTTACATTAAGATTTGGCTGGGTAGCCTTTTATGCTTCTAGGTGCTAGCAGTAAGTTTTCAGACCTTGCGCACAGCGCCAGGCAAAGTACAGTTATAGATCCAAACACAGACGGCCAGACAACTCAACTGCAGTCAACCTGTGTTCTTTCCAGCATATGGCCCAGTGCAGGTGTTGGGGGCTGCTCCCTCTGCCTCACCCCACCCCGCCAGTGTCAGGATTATCCAGGGGCCACCTATGGCCTCTGACCCGTCCCTCCCCACCTTGGAGTCTAGGTTGAGTGGGAGGAAAAAGCACCATGGGTTTGGGAAGATGGTCCGGTCCATGCAGAGAGTGGTCTGGCCCTAGAGTGCAGGGTAGGGATACGTGGGGAGCCACACACTACTGTTGGCAGAAATGGTCGCTTTTACTACGCAATCTCAGCATGTGGCGCCCAAGCCCAGGGCCAGCTCCCCAGACAGAGCCAGCTGTCTTGCCTGGAGCAGAGGCTGCCATTTTGCTTCTGCAATGTCTTATTGTGTGGAGAGAAGCAAGGACGGCTGAGGGGCGGCGATGACAATGTTCTTTAAGCCTTCACATGTCGGGGAGGTCGCTGGGCGTCAGCTCCTCTTGGCAGGCAAGGTGCTTCGTACCGGCAGCCAAGGCTCCAATCCGGGCTCCAGGGCCTGCTGAGGACCTCGAGTCACAAGACCCCTGAGCTGTCGCACAGAACATCAAAACAGGGAGCTGGCTGGGCCCACCATGGCCGTGGCCAGAGCAGGAGTGAGGTAACGAGGCTGGGCAGAGAGGCGGGAAGGGGAGCTCTCTACACCGTGTGCAAATTCCTGCTCCGCATTAGGAAAGCAGGGGCGTTAAAAGATGGCCTTCCAGAAAAATGCTCCTCTCGGACCCAAAACACATCTTCTGGAAGAAAACACAGAGGTGGAAGGGAGTGGGGCCAGCCTGCTAGAGGTTCTGGTCACAGATGTCAGGGGTGAATGGGATGAGGTCCCACAGCCTACAGACGGGTAGGGGAGGGAGGGTCAGGAAGAGAGGTCCTGGAAGCTCCTACTGGAGGAGGCAGGCAGGGCACCTGGAGTTGAGGGAGGGAGACCACAGCCCTGACATCTGGGGGAAGAGAGAAGAATGCTATCTCTCTTTCGGGCCCTCAGAGGGAAGGGCTGGCTTTGGCTGCCCTGCAGAGCTTAAGAAGTGGCATGGTATGGCACAGAAAGGACCCTTCTGGAATCCTGACAGTCCAGAAAGATTCTTCCCCTAGTCTTTTCTCCAGGATCTCATCCTAGAGATGCTGCCTACAGGTGTAGTAGGTACAGTCTGAGCACGGGTGGGGACAGGGACATGGAAAGAATCCACTTCTAACAAAGCATTCCTCTTATGCCTCTTGCCCCTTGCCTTTCCTCGTACTCCTGGATTCTCAGTGCTCTAAGACAATGCAAGGATTTCTGCTAAAGCCTCATACTTAATCCAAAGCAAAACAGGTGTGGGCTGAGCCAAAAGAGAAGTGCTAGAATCGGAAATGGCTTCTCTCCATTGCTTCCTCTATCAGTAATGAGGAACTCTGGATAGACGGAAGGCTTCACAGCGTCTAAGGATGGAAGACGGGCTCTATCCAAAATAAGATGCTCTTTTCCTAGCTTAGAAAAGTCCAAGGGAAGGCCCCTTCCCGCACTAAGGACTAGGTCAAAGAAGGAAGAAACCCTCCTAAGTTAATACTGAGCAATACATCAAACTTTATCTCTTTCTCTCTCTGCCACTGGGCCTCTCTACCCCTCCTAGTCCCTGAAGAAGAGATTTTAACTACCCTGGGCTTCCTGGGAACCTAGACACTGCCCTACCACACCTCTCAATACCAGAGAAGCTCTAGCCCACAAGAGGTGTTCCCTCCTGGCAGGGCAACTCCCTGAGAAAGCATAGTCTTGCCAGGCTCAGGCCTAACCTCGGAGATGATGCCACCACAAGAACCTACCTGAATGATAATCTAGCCCAACCCCTTCCTGTTACAGGAAGGTACTGAAGCTCAGAGAGGGGGAGTGACTTGAGCAAGGCCACAGAGCACGTCAACAGCAGAGTCAGGACTCAGGCCCATGTCTCCCGACTCAGTCCAGGGTTCTTCCAGAGACAGCTTCAAGTTGCATCTTGCTGACCTGAGACACTATCCCCTTGTCCCAGGGAGGTGGATGGGGAAGGGGGATAGTCGCAGATGTGACTGGCTTCCTGGAGGCCAATCCTGTCACTCATTCTACAGGAAGCTGGAGTGGAAGTCTAGACTGTTCTTCACCTGGTTAGAAACCATAGCTTTTCTTCACCTGGTTAGAAACTCTGCAAATTCTTTAATACTGAGTACAAACTCTCAAATGTTTTACCACGTAAATCCTCACAGAAAGACTCCTGTGTGGCCTCAGAATTCCCATGTAAATAAAAACAACAACAAGAGCGCTGGCTGGAAGAAGTGGTCTAAGTGGTGGTTTGGACGCTCTCTTGTAGGAGTTGCAATGCTACTCGTTTGTATTCACTCCCCGACTGCAAGAATGAGTTCCCATCTCTTTCACAAGTTATTGACCAAAGAGAAAAAGATTTTGTTTGGGAATGAATTGTTGCTGGTTTTCTCCTGGCTTGAAAGTTAAATATATATATTAGAACAGAGAGAGCACATAAGAGATCCATGATCCTTAGGGGACATTCCTATGTGCACACATGGTGCACCGGGTTCAAACCACCAGAGAACAGGAAGGTCCCCTGACATGCTAAGTGCCTCCCTCCCTGTCACCTACGCCTCCCTTGAATGGTCCTGAGAGATAAAGCAGAGAATAGCTCTGTGGCCGGGTCTGCTTCACACTTCACTCCCAGCAAAGAACCCCACTTTTACGTCATCCTGAAGGTCCCACCGTGGCACCTTTAATAATTAAATAACTTAAGTAAATAATTATGTATGGAATAAATTTCAGAATTTATAATTGTTGCATTCAACAGTTTCCAGGGGTTGTTTTGGCTTCCGGCTACGCAGAGGGGAAACTGTCAGCCATCTGAACCAGGCCTCCTTCTTTGGCTCAGGGCCTGTGAGCCTTGACCCTCACTTGAAGTCCTAGACAAGAACTTCACATGACCAGAAGGCCACATGCACCCTTGATAGGGATGAAATGTAACTCCGTTTTCTCACGTCTCCTTTTCTAGGGGAGGGACAGCAGTTCCAGCTGGCCACCTGGAGTCTCCTCTTCCTCCTCCCCTGGGAAATGACCTGGACATGGACCTCTCTGCTTTCAGATCCGGCCCTTGGGGAAATACCAAGGCCTTATTCTCTAAGAAGTCAAACACTTGTCTTTAATTGCCACAGGGGAATGGTTAGGCCATTCTAAGAGAAGAAAACAACTTTCTCTTTGGGGTAGAACAGTGCTGAAAATCTTCCTTCCCTTGTGCTGATGCTTTGGGACATCTGGGGTTCTGGAGTTCCTTCTGTCTCTGGCATTGAGAAGCCCAGGAGAAGAATAAGCAAGCTGGAAGAGCTCTCCTTGCCAAATTGGCTGTGATACTTTCCTGTTCAAGAGTCTCTGTGAGCTCTGCCTGGGGCTAGTGTGACACTTTTGCTCCTTATATGGAGGAACAGAAATTAGTGTACGAAGGATGATGACTGTGCCCACAAGGACCCCAGAAATTCAGATCAATGCACAGGGCCTAGTGGGCCAACCCTGAAAAAGGTCCTGGATGCCTCACTCTCCTAATCCAGCATCTTCTACTCCTTAGTGATCTTATACCTCCTCTGGGGCCAGAGACCAGAGAAGGGTTTGCACCCCATCCCCCACCAGAACTCCCACTTCCAAGTGGGAGAAACTCAGGATTTGGAACGGGCCCCTTGGGGCAGAGATTTCATCAGGCCTTTTCCTGCTCAAACACATGCACCTTTGTTGATTCCTTCCCTCCAATGGCTTAGATGTTTTCTCCATGTGCAAAGTATCTCAGACAATTGTCTCCATTGGCTAATGTTGATTCTTTACCAAGAGTAGATGGCTAGCAACCCAGTGAGTATCTTAGCTACTGGTGCTCACTTCTCACACAGCGTTCTGTGGGTAGACCCTGCAACCTATACATGGCTAGGGCATCCTCTCTCTCTCTCTCAAACCCTGGAGGGCCTGGGACTCCCTGACTCACCCTGGAAATCAAACTGACAGCTCCAGGTGAAGGAGTTAGAGCCACAGATCTGACTTGCTTATAACCATGAAGAGAGGTTTAACAAGGTCAAAAATGCGCCACCCTGGCTAATAAACAATGTGCTCTTAAGGCACAGAGAAACAATAGGACTTTAGGCACTAAAAAGTGACACTTCACCCAGATCCAGCCTGGGAGAAGACCAGAGAGAAAGGAGGTGGGAAAATAAGAAATCCCCAGCCCTTATTGGGTCCACACCCTGCACGGGTCGGAGGACGGTGCAGGGGTGATTGAGAATACCCTTCAGATCATGAGTCCTCAGGAGCCTGCGACCCCACAAATGCAGCCTTCCCAGCTTTCCAACAGTCCTCTCCACCTGACGCTTAGTGGATGGTCCATATCAAGCGGGTGGAGTTTAGCTTGGGCTCCTGCCCTTGGTGCTTCCGTGTTCCCAAGAGAACGCCGGGGGAAGCGTGGGGTAGGGAAGAAAAGATTCTCTTTTATTTTGGAAACAAATCTAAAGGAGATCAGGGAATGAAGCACCTTAAGCAATGCCCCCTTGAGACTTCGTTTCAAGACCCTAGGGTCTTCGCAGGCATAGCTCTGGCTCAACGACATTTCCCTTCTAGGAGCCAGGAGTGGCCAGCAAGGGAAGGGGTGGGGAGCAGAGGGTGGGAGGAGGGTCAGGGGAGGTCGGTGCTGAGAGGTGGTCCCTGCCCTCCTCAGCCCCTCCACCGAAGGAAAGCACTGCTCCGGCCAGCACAGGGGGCGGGAGGTCCCGCTCCTTCTCCCTGGTACATAGGCATTATCTCTTTTTAAAATCTGTATATAATATATATTTATATTCTGTATATATATATTTATATATATATTTATATGGTCTATGTACATGTATTGCACAGGCCTCTTGCAGCCACCCCTGCTCCTGCCTTGTCAATGATAGCGGTTCCTCTTCTCTTCGCTTTCGGACGTGTAGTCACGGGACCTGATGCCGTTCTGAAGGTTGATGAGTGAGTCCTTCATCTGTAAGACAGGGAACCCCACCCCAGGCCTGGGTCTGTGCCCTCGGCGGGCTTCTCCTCCCAGCAGCGCCCCCTAATCTTCCTGAGGCAGGTCCCCGACCACGCCATGGAGCTGAAGGGAGCTAGGCTCCCTCAAACAAAGGTTGTTCTTGGGGGCACGGTTTCAAGCAGAAAGGTGACAGCCAGTCTAGCACGGGGACCCCCCCCAACACACACCCAGTCCGTAAGGCTCACTGGGTCTCAGAGATCTGAATCAAGAACTCTCTTAAAGCGTCCAACTGATACAAGGAGCCAATTAGACTGCCACTACTTGATCTACTAGTCATTTCATCTGATTCCCCCATTGATCCTTAATGTACTGTATGCCCATCTTTGTACGTCAAAGCCACACTGTTCCCCCCAGCCTGGGACTCTTTTTGCTCTTGCCTATTCCAATGTCACCCACCTGTGAAGGCCTAGAACAAATCCAAACTTTCTCTGCCTCCCAGGCATCCTTCTCCTTCCTGGCCTCACACATACCACACACGAGGGCTCTGCACGGCAGTCCTCTTTAGTTACTTGGTTTCATGTTTGTTGAGACAGCTATGTCTTACCCTTCCCTTGTACACTCAGGGGTGTCAGGCAAAGAACTGGGGAGTCCCATAGTTGGCACCCATATCAGTGAATTAACACCTTTGGGTCAGGGGATGGAGTCTAAACAAAGCAGTTCCAGCAGGAGAATCCTAAAACAGCCCATTGTCACACAACATTATTAAATATTGTCTCTGAGTAAGCTGCTCTGTTATGACACAAGACAACATCTCCTGGGTAAATGGATTTGGGGAACCTGTGGTCTCTCTGCTTAATCCACTACTTTCTTCTCTCTGGTTCTTCTACATCCTCTGCTCAAGAGGGATGAGGGGCCCGTTACTGTTCTTTTAAAAGTTACTCTTACAGGGAATGAAACAAAACATCTCTCTTGACACTGGTAGGGTAGAGTCCACCGGGCTATAAATCCAACAGCCCTAAGCCCCACTTTAAAGGGGTCCACCCTGAAACAGAATTCACACTTGGAAGAGACCTCTGGGTCATGCAGTCCAACTGCCCTCTGTTTAATCCATAAGTTCCTCACCCATCACCATCCCAGCCATCCCTTGAACACTTCCAATGTTGGAATCTCAGTCCTCCACAGTAGCCCATTCTGTTGCTGGAGACCTCTAACTCTAAGCAGCAGTCTGTTTTTATTTGATGACTCAAAAATTTCAATTCCTTCTAGCCCTGGTTCAGTGCTCCGGAGTTTACAGTAAGTCCAACCCTTCTTCACCTGTTGGTCTGAATGTCTGAAGACCATCTTGTTCTCCTCACCCCAGTGTTCCCTTCTCTTGGGCATATGGATAATTCTGCCACTCTTCCTTGACGAGACAGGGCTTCCAAATCTCTGACTAGGCTGCTAACCATTTTTTGGTTTTAAAACAAAAAATCCCTCCTTAAACAAAGCCAAACATGATACTCTAAACACACCAGACTGGATCCTGATAGCAGCAGTTAAGATTCTCTCCCCTCAATTTAGAGCTAAAACCAAGCTATGAACGGGAAATAATGTTTAATAAATAACGAGTACCTCCCATGTGCCATCAAATCCTGACGGCAGTTCCCAGAAGCCACGGTGACAATTCATATTTTATAAATGAAGGAACTAAAGCTCACTAGTATTAAGTCTCTTGCTCAAGGTCACAAAACCAGTTAGTGGAAGGCTGAGATTCCATCTTGGGTTTTGCTGACCACAAAACATCAGAAAAGATACCTTTTTAGGAACAGAGATTTTATTGTAGCGGGACAGATCCTCAGCCTAGTATCTTCCTAATTCTCTAGAATTGCAAAGGTTGGTTCCTGCTCTCTTGACAACCACGTAGGGACACTTTTTATAAGGTACTAAATTTTTCTGGGGAAAAGAGGAAGCTCCCTCCCACAAAGAAACTAAGCTAATCATTGATTTTGCCCCAGGATGATTTTCTTAAATAGCTGGCTCAAGCTTTGGGGAGGAGTACAGACAACTGCACAACAGAAATAATATTATGAAATGAAGACATAGCACAGCCTTCTTCCCAGACCCTCAGAGCAGTGCCTTTGAGAACAGCAGCTACTGGCGGTTGTGTGTCTTGGATGGTAGGGGGAGGGGTGGTATACATGAAAGGGAATCTGAAAGACATGCCCTTTGGGAAGGCAAATTTCTATAAAAGAGGGGTAGTTCTCCCTTTAAACTCCTGTCACATGGCTGTGGGCTATCCAAAAAATAAATCAATAAAAACAGTTCTCCTTCCATCTAACCTACATCTTTCCTGCTGCAAATCCAGTATGGTGTCATTATTATGAATGCACCTGTGTTTCAAACAGCCCATTCAAGAACTTTACAAGTAGAACAATAGATGGCCCGAGAGCACAATGAATGGGAGGAAGAAGTCAGAGTCTGGAGGGTGGGGAGAGAGATGGTCGTCTTTCTCAGGGAATAAGGGGAAAGAGTTCTGTCTCCCGAAGACTGGGGCAAGCGGGGCGGAGGGGGGATGGGCATCTCACCTGGTCAAGGAGCATCACTGAGGATTTGATGATCTCCCTCCATTTTTGGAGCTCAGTATCGTGGTACTTTTGTTGGGACTCTAAAAGCTGGGCCCATTCTGTTTGAGACTGGGGTAACCTGTGGGGTAGAAGAAGGGGCACCCCGGCAGCCGGAGTTATGCTCAGCGAACTGTCCTGTGCTCCCAGACCCCTAAAGGACAGAGAGTCACATCAGAGTGCTTTGTCCTCTGCACACTG
>VSMD01084219.1:0-14337 GCA_008750895.1 Mirza zaza
TTTTGAGACAGAGTCTCACTTTATTGCCCAGGCTAGAGTGAGTGCCGTGGCGTCAGCCTAGCTCACAGCAACCTCAAACTCCTGGGCTCAAGCAATTCTGCTGCCTCAGCCTCCCAAGTAGCTGGGACTACAGGCATGCGCCACCATGCCCGGCTAATTTTTTCTATATATATTAGTTGGCCAATTAATTTCTTTCTATTTATAGTAGAGATGGGGTCTCGCTCTTGCTCAGGCTGGTCTCGAACTCCTGAGCTCTAACGATCCACCCACCTCGGCCTCCCAGAGAGCTAGGATTACAGGCGTGAGCCACCGCGCCCGGCTAAACTTTTAAATGTTGTAGGTAAAAATCCAGTCTTTGCTTTCTCCCGGAGATACCCTGATGAAGTTTAGGATCCTGCTTCATCTCACGTATACGTTGCCTTAATGAAAAAGAGCAGGAAGAGAGCCCTGACTCAGTAGCTGCTGGTGGCTCTTCCCGGCTGCGCGGTGGCCTCTGGGAGGGGTGGCGCAGGTCTATGGACAGGCTAGTGCAGGTGGACGCTCACTGGCAGAACGACAGAGGCAGGTTCTGCGGGACTTGTTCTCTGTTGCATCAGACCCTTTCCCCGTGATGTGCAAGGACATCTAGAGCAGGGCTGGGGTGCTTCCTACATGCACCCAGCTCGGCTGCTTCCCAGACTGGCCGAGGCGGATCCTACGGCCCCAGGACCCAGAGGGGTCTGGCTGAGGTTAACCGGGGAGCTGGATTCATGGCGCTGAGACAAGGAGCTCTGTAGCACGGCACACGTTTGACATCTCTCCCATCTCTCGTTCTGGTTCCTTTCTCAAACCTCTGTGCAGCAGGGTGGGCCGGGGCCGTAACCTTCACGTTCACAGCTGAGGAAGCACCTGTCGGCTTGCACGACTCGGATCTTTTATAGCGCTGTGCTTCAAAGTGGAAATATCATAATAATCCACCAGTTTGCACGGCTTTCCAAGTTTCAGCAGGCTTATTTAGCGCCAAGTCGAACTCCAGTTTGAACACAGAGGCATACGAGTAGACACGCACACGTGTGCAAGTTGCACGCAGACCGAAGCCTGCACTGGCCTTCACGTAAGAGGAGCGAGGTGCGCCGGCAGCGCTTGGCTGGGTGAGACGCCCTAGGCTTGACGTTCGTTTGTGATGACACTACTAGCAAAAAAGCAACCGCGGCAACATCGATAAGCACCCTCACCCCCATGGGGCACCGTGCTGGGTACTGGGGTACCAGGCAGCTAAGGGGTCCCCCGGGGCTTGGCTGTGCTGCAGGCTCGGTGTCTAAATGGCTGTGTCCTAGCCTGGATACGTCGATCCAAGGGCCAGGGTGGCTTGGGATCTTTGTGGGGTTTTTTTTAGAAGCTCTGATGTGTCAATAGCTATGGGGGGGCGGGACTATTCCCAGGGAAGCAATTGTTTGAAATTCTTCTCTGACTCCTCTCGGGCGGAGATTCTGAACCTCCAAACTCACACATTTCTCACAAGCTTGACTTTCTCCTTCCTGATTTACAAACCTTGAAGCGTTTTCTAACTCCCCAGTACATTAGTAATTATTGCAATTAGCACTCGTTCATGGTGCCTCTCATCGTTATAATAAGGATCTCCATTTTATTATTATACATGTTATTAATAACTCACAGCTCCTTAACTACTATTCTTGTGAGTGACCGTCACGTGGCAGTTGCAAGGTTTTTTTACCCACTTCCTCCCTGGAGGGCGATAGAACTGGAGCTGCGAGCTCAGCCTCCAGCCTCCGAGCCCACAGGCATCCCTGTCACCGTGACCGCAGGGGGGGACTAAACCCAGCCTGTGGGGCGGGGAGGGGCAGGCAGCCCTCGGGGCTTCAGTGCACGAGGGGTAGTAACCAGGCTGCACCTGGGCTCGACTCTGGGTCGGAAATGCTTCCTTAGATAAGTCACCCACTGTATGCTGGCCTCAGTTTCCTCATCTGTACAGTGGTGTTAATAGTACCTACCTCATAAGGTTTTTTTTTTTTTTTTTTGAGACAGAGTCTCACTGTGTTGCCCAGGCTGAGTGAGTGCCGTGGCGTCAGCCTAGCTCACAGCAACCTCAAACTCCTGGGCTCAAGCGATCCTCCTGCCTCAGCCTCCCAAGTAGCTGGGACTACAGGCATGCGCCACGATGCCTGGCTAATTTTCCCCCCCCCCTCTCTCTCTCTCTATATATATATATCAATTGGCCAATTTCTTTCTATTTATAGTAGAGATGGGGGGGCGGGGAGTCTTGCTCAGGCTGGTTTTGAACTCCTGACCTCGAGCAATCCGTCTCGCCTCAGCCTCCCAGAGTGCTAGGATGACAGGCGTGAGCCACGGTGCCTGGTCCTACCTCATAAGGTTTTGGGGAAAGATTAAAATGAGACAACGTGGGAGGCCTTTAGCACAATGCCTGGCATTTAACACGCCCTCCTTCAATCGACGTTAGCCAGGTGATAACAGTGACGAAGATGATGACAACTTAAAATGCCATCGTGGCACCTGGCGCACAGTGGGTGCCTAATAAATGCTCTTTAATCAGGCCCCTGTGTGCCCAGCCATGAAGCAGGGAGGGGTGGGCAGGCGAAACCAGGAGGCAGACACTGTTCTGTTCTGCGGCTCGGGGATTTGGCTAACTGAAAAGAAGATAAAAGGGATTTTTTCAAAAGTCCTTGAAAGTTTTCAATGAACTATGGAAAAAAATAGGTGCTAAGTATGCAAATGAATGATGAGGCTTGACTGTGTATACCTGCACACCAGGACGGCGGAGGAGACTAACAGGATTGGAGAACAGTGGAACATCCAAGTGGGAGACAGCATGTCCATCCCCAGGACCGGAGGGGACGAGGACACCGCCCTGCTGGAGGGGAAGGGGTGAGTACAAGCAAGGCCTGGCTCTGCGCTGGCCGGGGTAATGGTAATCATACGAGAACCGGTGCAGCCTCGACTGCCCCCCAAGGCAGGAGACTTAGGACTTTGATCATGGTGGCTTGGAGAAGGAGGTGGAATTTCAGATAAGCTGAGGCTGGGCTGAGAAGGATGACATATGACATGTTAGTTTCCTAGGGCTGGCGTGACAAAGCACATTCGGGTGCTCTGGCCTCCAAAGCACACTATGGGCCAGGCCAGAATCGGAAATAAAGATGTGGGCGGGCCGTGCTCCCTCTGAAGACGCTGGGGGTGCCTGTTCTATGTCCCCCACCCCGTCCTCTGCTTCTGGTTTCGCCAGCAGTCCTCGAGTTCTCTGCATTCGACACCCCTTGACGTCCTCCCCGTCTCTGTGTCTCTTCTCCTCTCCATAATGACACCGGTCACGTTGAATTAGAGCTCACCCTAATGCAGGATGATGACCTCATCTTAACTTGATTGCACCTGCAAAGACCCTGTTTCCAGGTAAGGCCCCATTCTGAGGTTCTGGGAATGAAGTGAGTTTTTGGGAGATGCTGTCCATCCCAGCGCAGGGCAGGATGTGAGGGGACAAGAGGGAGACTTGGTCACAAACCTCTGTTCCCCTCCCTGCCTGCCCCCCAACAGAGACCTTGCCCTGTTTTATAAAAAATTAATTTTTTAAAATTTTGTAAATAATAGGGTTTTTTTTTGAGTCAGAGTCTCACTCTGTTGCCTGGGCTAGAGTGCCGTGGCATCAGCCTGGCTCACAGCAACCTCAGACTCCTGGGCTCAAGTGATCCTCCTGCCTCAGCCTCCCGAGTAGCTGGGACTACAGGCATGCGCCACCATGCCTGGCTAATTTTTTCTATATATTTTTAGTTGGCCAATTAATTTCCTTCTATTTTTAGTAGAGACGAGGTCTTGCTCAGGCTGGTTTTGAACTCCTGACCTTGAGCAATCCGCCCGCCTCGGCCTCCCAGAGTGCTGGGATTACAGACGTGAGCCACCTCGCCCGGCCAATAATAAAATGTTTTAAATTTTGTATTCCTGTGGCTGCTGGTGGAATACCGGAGCCTCCCCCGTCTACTCCCCAGCAACCACCTCCTCGGCTGCCCTTTGGCTGTGACCACGAAGCAAAGAACCGGCCATCAGGGAAAAAGAACTTTTACTGTCACTCTGCAAAGAGGTCCCGGGGTCAGGGTCACTGCTTGGCCAGAGCCTGGAAGTAAAGACATCACCAGACGAGAGAAAGAAAATCAGAGAAACGATTCCGCTCTTATCGGCCCCACAGGGCCTCGAGGTGGAAACGTGAGGGAGAAGTGCGGGCTTATCTCCCCTGTCTCAAAAAATAAATAAATAAATAAAGGGCACGGTACATGTATGTGCAGCACATTGACTCACTCTCAGAAAGAGAGTTGCACGGCTGGTGTGGAATCTACAGTGCTGTGGGTGAGAAAATACTAATGAAGCGGGTGCCACTAATAACAGCAGCCTTGGGACAGAGATGTCCTCCGTGCTGCCGAGGGCTGGGCTTTGTGGCACCCACAGAGGGACTCCCGGGCATTCGGGGTGCACCTCACTCACGCTGGGCGGCCCCGTCTCCCTGGCCAGTCTCACCTGACCTCATCGCCCACTTCCCCGGGAGGAAGTCAAAACCCCAGGGGTGGCCGGGCGCGGTGGCTCACGCCTGTAATCCTAGCTCTCTGGGAGGCCGAGGCGGGCGGATTGCTTGAGGTCAGGAGTTCGAAACCAGCCTGAGCAAGAGCGAGACCCCGTCTCTACTATAAATAGAAAGAAATTAATTGGCCAACTAATATGTATGGAAAAAATTAGCCGGGCATGGTGGCGCATGCCTGTAGTCCCAGCTACTCGGGAGGCTGAGGCAGGAGGATCGCTTGAGCCCAGGAGTTTGAGGTTGCTGTGAGCTAGGCTGACGCCACGGCACTCACTCTAGCCTGGACAACAAAGCGAGACTCTGTCTCAAAAAAAAAAAAAAAAAAACCCAAAAAAAACCCCAGGGGTAAGCACGGCCCCCACAGGCACCTGCCGGGCCTCACATCCACTTCTGACTCCAACGACGGTCAGCCACCTGGGAGGGATGGAAGCCCTCCCACCTCCCGGCTCCTTCCTCTCCCCGGAGAGGCTGCAGGGGTGGGGTGCAGGGATGCGCGCCTGCAGCTGCCAACGCAGTGCCCACACCCCCCGGGCAGAAAGCCCCACGATCTGCAGACAGCACTGGGCTCCTCGAGGGCCCCTGTCTCTGCCACGCCAGTGCCGAGTCCTGGAGAGCCTTTCTCTCCTCTTCCCTTCAGTTGTCCAGAGCTGGTGTTTGGGGACCCTCACACCTGAGTTCAGGTGGAGGGCTCCCAACATACAGTCGAGGTGCCTTTGGGCTAATTGACGTCACCGCACCTCCGTTTTCTCATCTGTGAATGGGATACCATGTTAGCATCTCCCAGGGCTGTTACAGACAGGCAATCAAATAACATATGTAATAGACCTGGGCGGTTCCGTATGTTGAAAGATGCTAGTTTTGCACGACTCTTATTCTTAAAGGGCCGGTAGCCTGGGAGAAGAGAGGCGAGAAGTGGGGCTGAGGCAGGGCACAGGCCTGGAGATCCTCCGTGCAACTCGGGGCCTTTCCCTAACAAACCGTGCATTGAGGAATTTGCTGAGAAGGTGGATTTCACATGAAGTGCTCTTGCCACAGAAAAATGAAATCAAAATTTTTTTTTACAAAGAGGGTCAGAGGAAACTTTGGGAGGTGATGGATAAGTTTATGGCCTCAATTACGGTGATGGCATCACGGGCATAGACTTATCTCCAAACTCATCAAGCTGCACACAGTAGGTATGTTCATCTTGCCGTATGCCAGTCATCCCTCGATAAGATGGTTGTATGTATAAAAAAGAACAGAGATGGCAGAGCGGGGGAGGCCCTGGCTGGCGGCTCAGATGTCCTACCGCGTTCCCAGGGCAACTTGGAGTAGTGGAGTCAGACGCCCGTCAGAATCACTGTTCTGTCGCTGACAAGCTCAGCGATGGAAGGCAAGGCCCTTCCCCCTCCGTGCCTCAGTTCCCTTGTCGACGCCATGGGGATCTTAACGGCGCCCCGTCATCGGCTGTGCAGATTAACCGAGAGGACGCTGGTGGAGCTCCTGGAGCAGCCATGGCCGGGCACATCCACTGTGGCGGGACGTCTGGTCGACGCCTCTCCGCCCAGGTGCGCTCGCTGGGAGGGGGCTGGGCTGAGCCCCGCTCTGCCGCGTACAAGAGTGTCCCCGGGAGATCGTGTGGTCCTGCTAAGCCTCAGTTTGCTCATCTGTGAAATGGGGCGATTGTGAGGATTACACACATCACTGTACAGAGAGCACTTGGAAGAGACCCGGCTCACGGCCAGCAGTATATAAATGTCAGCTATTACTAATACCATTTTTATTTCCACATACATAACTCCATGCCTAATCTCCCCAGGTGAAGCTGCAAGTTTTAGGCGGCAGGACTGCTGTCCCAGAGGAGGACACTGGATATTTCACCAAGCCAAAGAAGTTTCTCTCCACAGCTGGCCCGGCTACACGACCTTCAGTCACGGGGAGCTCATCGCCTCACTGGATTCCAGGTAGCGCAGGGCAAGGCTCTAGAACGTTCTTTCTAACAGCGCAACAGAGTCTCGGTGTGCTGACGGTTGGTTGACTGCGTGGATGCTTATCTGTCATTGGCCACCGGAGCCGATACGGGAAAGTCTTTCCCGGATGTCCCTGGATCTGGGGGTGGTTTCTCTGGGTTTCGAATTCCGCCTTTTAACATTATTGTTTGCAAGGGGGCAGGGAGGAGGGCGTAAGAAAATGTATCTGGGAACAGGAAAACCACCCTCCAAAGGGCTTTTTGGCCCTGCACTTGTAACAACACCAGGATGGACATCCAACGACAAGGGGAGGTGGCCGGGCAGGAGGAAAAGTTTGAATCCTGACTCGAGCCCACACCGGCTAAAGCCTGGGACAAATTATTAACTTCTCTGGGCTTTTTAAAAGTCCTTTAGGAAGAGTGAGTACAATGGCCCTCTGTATCCTCAAGTCCCACATCCATAGAGTCGGCCCTCCGCAGAGCAAAAATATTGGGGGGGGAACAATACAACAATAAAAATAATCCAAATAAAAATACATCATGACAACTATTTATGTAGCATTTACATTGTATTGTAAGTAATCTAGAGATGATTTATGCTGGAAGATTGCGTATCGCACATCACATGCAAACGCTATGCCATTTTATGTAAGAGATTTGAGCACCCTTGGATGTTGGTACCTGCAGGGGGTCCTGGGATCAATGCCCCTGCGGGGGACTGTAGCCACATCTGAGGTGGTGCGGCAGGCTCGCAGCCCGGGCATGTGTGGTGATGGGTGGTCCTCCAGGCTGGCTTCCTTCCTCATCCTCTCTCTCCCTCTCTGAGCGCCCAGGAGCCTCAGCCTTGGACCCTCAGAGCCTCCACTTCGGCCTCCCGGGCGTGCTACCGGGCACTGCGGGCCACGGGCATTCACTCAGCCTCCAGACAGCCTCTCGGGGGACACCAGGGGCCTGGCGGGACAGCAGCGCTCCCCCCTCTGGTGACTTGCCCCACCCTGCGGCTAGCTGGGGCCCACCCTGAGTGCCCTCACTGGGTAAAAAAAAGACAGTCCTGTCACTCAGGCAATGTCAGTGGTTTCGGGAGCTCTGTGCCAGGGACCGGGACAAAGACCAAATACATCTCCTATCACGCCACGAGGGAGGGGTATATGTGGCGTGGGGCCGAGAGAGGAGAGGGTGACTCTAGGACCGTCCGATGGTCGGCTGCCTGGGAGAAGGGAGCACTGGCAGGTGCTGAGCTCAGCCTGGGGCGTGTTGAGTGGAGGTGCCCAGGGTGCGGGTGCATGGTGGGGTGGGGAGCAGCTGGGCCCCGGATCACGGCCCGTCGGTGCCTGGCAGATGTCCCCCGAGCGTGCTGTTTAGCCTCTGTGCCAACAGGTGAGCGGCCAGACAGGGCCACCCACCTTGCAGGTAGGACAGCAACAGCCTGTGGTGCTGTGCTGGCCCTGTGGCTGGACCCCAGTGGCACCAGGCCCAGACAGTGCCACTCCTGACATTGGCCACTGTCATAGACCAAGGGGCACGGTGCCCGGTAAGGCAAAGCAGGGGTGTAGGGAAGAGAGCAGACTCTGGAGTCGGGCAAACCAGAGAGTGAATTCTGCCTCCCGCCCCTGCAGCTGGCTGACCACAGGATCCATCCGAGCTGGGACCCCTTTAAGACCGAAAGGGATACTGTGAAACATAACCCCAAACAAGAGGCATAAACGGGGCTGTCCTGGGCCCCTGACATGAGTGCGTGCCACCTCTACAGCGGTGCGGCTGGGGAAAGTCCCTGAGCTACTGGGAGCCTCAGTGCATTGCGCCGACCCCCATGGGGTCGAGTGGCATCAAGGGTCGCTTTACATGGGCGAAGGTAGGCGTGCAAGACATGGCCCCTCCAGCAGCAACGCCAAAGTCAAATCTGTGCCCCAGCTGCAGACTTGCTCGCACGGCTCACACGCACCACAGGCCCAAGGCCCCTCCCATGCACCGCCCTCCACTTCCTCTGTGCGGGGGCTGTGATGCCCCAGGACTCTGCACCTGTCTCATGGATCGTGGCCCGCCACGTTCGGTTTTGCCCGTGTCCCTCCCGTCACCACCAGGTGACCCCCGAGCAGAGACCGGGCCACGTGTCGCCACCTGTGCAGAGACCCGGGCAGGCGCCCCTGCACGCAGCAGATTGGAAACCCTGGCATGGCGCCGGGGGCCCCTGGGCTCTGGCCCCACCATCTTTTCCGTGCTGTGTCTCTCCCCCCTCATGGCCACTGCAGGCCCCGGAGGGCCCGGCGACAATCCGCCTCAGGACCCCGGCTTGTGCCTTTGCCCAGATCAGAACTCCCTCCCGGTCTGTGGAGACCCGTCCATCCTCTGGCCACTTGCCCGAGATCACCCGGCCCCACAGGGGAAGATCCCAACCATCTCGGACTCTTCTGCCTTGGCCCTCGCGTCCACCGCCACCAGCAGGGATCTTGGCAACCCGGTGCGGCAAGCCTCAATGCTCCACCCTGCGCAGTGCAGGCACCGGGCCGGCCGATGGGGCCCAAGGAGGGGCCACGGGACACGGCAGGGAGACTGCTCGGTGAAAGGCAGGACTCGGACCAAGGCATCACCACCTTCCCAAGGCTCTGCTCAAACTAGCTCTTGACACGCCCCCAAGAGAGTCCCCCCTGCCCTCCCGCTTTGCCATTTTTGCTCAGTCTGGGTCATTTTCAACACAGGCCCCTGGAACGATAAGTCCCCGTGCCTGCGTGGTCCTTGTGCGTCCTCGAGCCACCCTGTGGCCTCCGAGGCCTGGGACCCGACTGGTTGTGCATGGCATGCCGGCCGGGGTAGGGCCTGGACATCGCAGGTGGTACTGTGTGTGCGCTGTGCCGCTTTCCAAGTCTTTTCTTAAGATTCACCTTGGCCTTTTATAGGAAGGAGCCTTTCACGTGGGGGAGGAACTGAGGGCCTGCTTTTTAGTCTGAGAATGTTCCCTGGGATTTCTGGTTCTTTCTGGTGTTCTAAGGGTTCTCTAGACGTTATCCCATGAATCCTCACCGGAACCCTGTGGTAAGACAGTTTAGTTGTTCCCAATCTTAGCCAGGGGGGGTCCTTAGAAAACACAGGTGAAATAAAGCCTGAGGTCTGTTCAGAGGGGCAATTCCGAGGGCAGCAGAGGTCGGGGAAGGGGAGGGAGGCAGCGGAGGGAGGGGAGCAGCCTCAGGGCAAAGGACCATCTACTGCCCGTCTTCACCCTGCCTGCTATGCGGGATGTTTTATATGCTGCCTTGGGGGTGGGGCACGGGACCCCCAGCTCTCCAGCCAGCCATGGAAGGGAGCGAGAGTGATTTGCTCGCTCCTTCCTAAATGCTGTTTCTAGTTGGTCCACGTTGATTCCATGAAGTACTAACTGCTCTGGATTTCTTTTTTTTTGAGACAGGGCCTCTCACTCTGTTACCCAGGCTGGAGTGCAGCGGTGCGATCACGGGTCACTGCAGCCTCGAACTCCTGGGTTCAAGCAATCCTCCTGCCTCAGCCTCCCGAGTAGCTGGGACTACGGGCATGCGCCACCACGCCCGGCCAGTTTTTCTATTTTTGTAGAGATGGAAAATTGCTATGTTGCCCAGGCTGGTCTTGAACTCCTGGCCTCAAGCGACGCTCCCACCTTGGCCTCCCAAAGTGCTGGAATTACAGGCATGAGCCACCACAGGCATCAGCCTTCCCTTGGGTTTCCGAGTTGTATTATCTAAGCCTTTGTTCGGCCACTGGAGGCCAGATCTGTGCCCAGGGGTATGACGCTGCAGTCAGAGCCAGAAGGGGAGGGAGCAGCTGAGCCCTCCATGGGCCGGGAGTGGACCTGGGTGCTGGGGCCCATGTGGCTCCTCTCTGGCAGACCTGCTGCAAGCCAGGCTGAAGGCCGGCCCTCACCTTCAGGCAGGCCAGGCCACCAGTGGACGGCGACTGGGACTCCCCACTGAGCAAGTGGACAAGGCCCAGGGGCAGGAGGAGCTGAGTGGATCTGGGGTTTCCGTGGGTGGTTCGCTCCATGCCCACCTTACGACTGAAGAAACGGAGGCTAGCAGATGTCGGGTAACCTGCCCAAGGTGATGGGACTGTTAAGGGTGGACTCGAGTCTCAAGCTCAGATCTTTAAGCTCCGATCCAGCCCCCCCATCCCTACCCATCCGCTCAACTCCAGCGCAGGTGAGGAGAAACGTGGACGCTGGAATTAATTGTAGAGACTGCTCATTTCCGTGGCCATTACCAATAGCCCACCTTCCCTAAAACGGAACACATTCCTCAGCATTCATGAGTTTATTCATTCACAGTCTCACTCACTCACACATCCATCAGGCACTTGGTCAGCTCCAGGCACTCTGGCCTGCCTCGAACACACTGATTCCGTCCTCTGCCAGATGAAGGCAGGCGTGGGCCCCAGTGGGGAAGGAAACGGTGCTGTTAGTATGGGACAGAGGCCCCTACGCCAAGTCAGCTCCCTGTGGTGGGCCCCCGGAGGGAGGGATGAAGAATTCATGTATACAAACGAGGGGGAATTTCCCAGCAAAGGCATTTGAAGTGAGCTTTGGAGGATGAAGAGGATTTTTAAAAGGTGGGTGACGAGAGAAAGGGCATTCCAGGTGGAGCACACAGCACGGGCAAAGGGAGGGAGGCCCGGTGCGCAGGACAGATTCAGGGACGTGCAGGTCTGCATGGCCTTTTCCTAAGTCGGCTTACCGGAACTTCTGATTCGATTTTCCTCCACGTACCCAAATTAGCTAGCAGAAACTTGCAAACGATGCCCTGAAGCCTCCACGGTAGGAGCCACTACACTCTGGCTAGCATCTGCCTGCGTCTGTGCAGGTCACGGATGACCTGAATATCCTCTCTGTTGATTTAATTACCATACGTGGCTGATGAAATTACTCTGAATTTTTACCAAAAAGCCAGTGACATTTACAGAGATTACAGTAGGAATCCTCTTCCCACCCGCACGTTTTCTCTGGTTCTCCAAACACTGGTCCCCAGGGCAGTCCATTTTACTAGGCTGGTGTCCAGCCCAGCAAAAGCATTAAGCTGGGGAGGACACGACCCTGACTTGGGCTAAACCCAGGAATGGGAAGAGCCGGTACCCCTGGGGGCACCCCGAGTCAGCCTCTTTGCTTTGCATTTGATGAACACTGCTTCTCCCTGCTTGGTGCTAGACCAAATGGATCACGACACAAGCGCTAGTTTTGCATGGGGTAACAAAGCCCAGGAGTTAACTGGTGACACCAGTGATGGCTTGCTTACTCAGTACTTCTGAAGGCTAGGTGCTGGGTTAAGGAAAGGAGAGGGGGGCGCTCTGTGTTTGGGGGGGCCCAACAGCCAAGCACAGGAGTCGTTTGTGGAAAATGCCCTATAATAGAGGCCAGAACAACATGGTGGGGGTCCCTTGCCTGGAAAAAAAGGAATCCCAATAACTTCTGACAATAGAAGACATGTGTGACCTGTTGGCATATGTTCACAGGGGCATTTGTTGTCTATGTCTCTGTCTTCTTCTGTGCTGGGGAGGGAGGAAGATGAAGTTGTAACGACTTATCAGTTTAAACATTTACTTTGAAATTCGATTGCACGCTTTCTCTCTGGCACCTTGCAGACATGCCAGTACGCTCCCAATAGGGCACGGAGCGTTCTGACATTAATTGCCGAGGACGGAAACTCCACGACAGTAATATTGACTCTGAGACATTAACCTCCTGGCTGCGGGGCTGGGAGTTTTGAAACGCGATCTCCACAGCTGCAGTTATAATTGTCTTATGTCACATTGACCGGGCATGGTTACGATTTTTAACAACAGTCTTAAAAAGTCCAGTGACATCTGTTGAGAGTTTAATTGTGAGTGTTAAAAAAAAAAATCATTACAGGAACAGTCAGGAGATCAATTTCCTTACTGTTTAAACAACACGGTGGCCATCAGGCGGCGGGGGAATCTGGCAACGCGACTAATTTAATCTCCCGAGTCGCAGCGCCAGCGTGCAGGCAGGAGGGGACGCGAGGCAATTTAAATAAAACCGGAGAGGGAGGCGGAGGGTGGGAAGAGCGAGACGGGGAAAGAGGGAGCAGCGAGAGCCAGAGCAGAGAAGAAATGGAAAGGAGGACATTTATCCTCCCGTTGGAAAGTCTCATAAACCCCGGCGTTAGACTGGGCGCCCAGCGGAGCGGGGGCGCGCGCTTTCCCGGGGTTCGGCTGGGGGCGCGGAGAGCAGGAGGACGCGCGCCCCGCTTTCCCGGGGTTCGGCTGGGGACGCGGAGAGCAGGAGGACGCGCGCCCCGCTTTCCCGGGGTTCCGCGGGGGGCGCGGAGAGCAGGAGGACGCGCGCCCCGCTTTCCCGGGGTTCGGCTGGGGGCGCGGAGAGCAGGAGGACGCGCGCCCCGCTTTCCCGGGGTTCGGCGGGGGGCGGAGAGGAGGACGCGCGCCCCGCTTTCCCGGGGTTCGGCGGGGGGAGGAGAGGAGAACGCGCGCCCCGCTTTCCCGGGGTTCGGCGGGGGGAGGAGAGGAGGACGCGCGCCCCACGCCAGGCACTGGCTCCGGCGGTCCCGGGAGCGGCCGCCCCGAGCCGGGGACTCTGCGCCCCGCTCCGCCGCCACTTTTGTTCTCCGCTCGGGGCGCCGGGCTTCCGAGGGGCGGCAGTGCGCAGGCGCGGGCGGGGCGGGGCGGGGCGGGGCGGGGCGGGGCGGGCGGCGGGCCCCGGCCCCGCCCCCCGCCGCCCCGGCCCGCTCCATCCGGGCACTGCCGAATTAGCATCGTGCCGAGGCACAACTTTGCCGAGGCCCAGCAAGATCCAGGCGCGCGCCGGAGAAAATATAGTCCCTGCCGCCGGGCGACTCGCGCGGGCGGCGGGGCGGGCGCGCGCGGGGCTGCGCGGGGCTCCCGGCGCCGGGTGGGGGGCCATGCGCCGGGCCGCGCCGGCAGCCCGGGGACCCGGCGCAACTTGCCGGGCAGCCTGAGGAGTTGAGGCGGCCGCGGGCTCAGCGCCGCGGCACCCGGCCGCCTTTCTTCCCCCTCGCCAGCCCCCTTCCCTTTCGGCCGTGGGGGAGGGGGCTCGTGTCCCCCCTCCCCGGAGCCCCGGTCCGCCCCTGCCCGGTCGGGCCCTCGCCGAGCCGTACAACTTCCCGGGAGCCGGGGCCAAAGTGAGCGCAAAGTGCTGCCCAAGTTCCCGGGATGGAGCTGCAGAGCCGGCCCGAGGCGCTCGCCGTGGAACTCGCGCGCCACCAGGTAGGGGGCCGGGGCCGTGGCCGGGGTGCCGGGGTGGGGGCGTGTGTGGGGGTGTGGGGATTCATGGGACCAGAGCCCGATGTCCTCTCCTGCTAGTGTCAGGGTCTCCCTGGCTAGGGTGCCAGGAAGGGGTCCCCTGCTTGAGTCTGCCTGGGGCGTGGGGCGGTGGAATATGCATTTGCACAGACTCCCCCTCTGGACTCCTCCTGCGTCCCCTCCGGGTGAATCCCGCACAATTTGGGGGGCCGAGGGCGCGTGGGACCCGAGCTTGGCGTCTTCTCTTAATCAACGCAGGGTCTGCGTAACTGGGGATGCCGGGAGGGGTCCCTTCGTGAGCTTGCCCCGGGGAGGGGGAGTGTGAATAGACCCCCGTCCGGCCTCCCCCTCCGGCCCGCAGGCCGGGTGCGAACCTGCGCTGTTTGCGAAAGTAGTTTGGGCGATTGCTGCTCGGGCGAGCCGCGGCGTGGCGGCCGGAGCCCGAGCGGTGTTCGGCGTGCGCGTGTGTGTGTTGGGGAGATTAGGACGCGACTTGAATATTTATGAGCTTTGCTCGACACGGACTCGCCGTATTTACTTGGCTCTTTGTTCCTCCCCCCTCCCC